>JAHHFK020000828.1:347500-387982 GCA_024533555.2 Aedes koreicus | reverse complement strand
CCTAACTTCTCAACGCTTCACTAATTTTCTCACGCGACAATGCCTACTCCAAGATGAATAGCGCCTATTTGCCTTTCCATTCGCTTTTATGATAATTCCCGCCATAGTAACCCGTAGAGAGCACTAATTACCAACAATATCAATATCCTCATCCGATTACCTAACCCATTCATTTTCGTTTCAGTGCCACAGCAATGCGCCACCACCAAATTGTTCCCCTTGGTGACGATACCCGGTGCTAGCCTAATCGGCCCAAAAACTTCCAGCAGTTACCGCGACTGGTCACTAGGGACGAATGTGCCAATGCATGCTTTCGTGAGCAACGATTTCGCTGTCGCTCGGCGGGAATTTGTCCGATCCTTCCGGAACAATCGACATCGCTTGTGGGCCAAGATCGATCGGGTTCAAATGGGGCAGTGCTACCTAAGTCGCGGCGATAGAATCAGCCATCCAGAAACGTTCAGACGGGGCTGGCAGGAGGATGAAGAGTAACTGGAGAATCAATGTCATGATCTGGAACGAGGCGAGGCGAGTTGTTCGTTCGAGCAACACCACGATACGTCTTTCGTTTATGCCGATGATTCACTGATCGTTTCGGGAGAGAAAGGAGCTGTATGTGAGCGGTGTTTGAATGAGGATCGCTTTGCCTGTTTAGGTTACACGTTCTACAATGCTTCCAGGGTGAAGCGGGGTGCAGGGGCCAGCTGTTATCTACACTCGGACGATTTGACAAGCATGGGCCCGAAGGCCATCCGCATGTTGTTTGATTCGGTTTATGCCAGAAGAGTACCTTGCCTGAAACTGGAAACGCAATGCTATAGCAATAAAAAAAAAAAATGGAGGTGATCTATGGTCCAGATAGTATTTTCCGAGGGAGAATGTATCTGGATACTGTACAGAAGAATTGTAGTTTGGATATCACTGGCAATGGAACAAAGGGGCTAGAGATTCCAACAGGGGACGAAATATTAGAATCCCGCTGTGGCATTCGAAGAGCATTCATCAAAGACAATATTATCGAGTGAGTATTGAAATGTAATATTTTTAAAGACAATCAGACATTCACGAATATCAATTCAGTTTTTTAGTATTCAGCTACGTCTACATTCAGCAGCACCCTGTAGTACGCATGCAATCCGATCGCCTCCTGAAGATGGGTTGCATACATCATTTCGACTCGAATAACATTACCCAATTGATGAACAACCTCCCGATGCAGTCAACCGTGGATTTCATCCCTCACAGTCAATCGTTTAGCTTTGGCTCAACGGAAATCCACAACGGCACATCCAAGATTATAAAACACATAACTACAATTCTGCGTGATGTTGAAACACAGGCGGAAATCTTCGAAGCAACTCTCGGGCAATTACTGGAAATGCGCATCGAATCATCGAATCGCGACTATGATCTTACGCCGCACAGTTTAGTGGCCTATTCGGGCGAGCAAACCGTCACATTACTAGACGATAAAGGTTGCCCGCCAGACAGGCAACTCTTTCAGGGCTTTCGAAAACAGAAGAATTCCTCAAAACTTGTACTAACGGCCCGATTTCACGCCTTTATGTTTCCCAGCTCAACTATGGTAAATTTCAGACTCAACATTCAATTTTGCTACGAATCGTGCCCTAAAGCGGTGTGTTTCTATCAATAAAATTTATTTCTTAAAAAGTCTATATTTTTAGAAAGCTGTGTTTTATTCTCTTGCGAGTGACTAAAAGCATGCGAACTTCTTAATCTCATGTGTGCGAACAACGAAAAATTTCAGTTGACCCTAGTTAGGAATACGATCTCTCAAATAAGCCATGATGGACTCCGTTCCTTTCTCCAAAATCTGATGGCGGGGCTGTCGGAAACCGTTTCCTATCAATTCTAATGTACTGAGGGAAAAAAATGGGATTATTTAGAACAGTGTACACGCTTGAGTCAACTTACGTAATATTCTTCAACAACCCAAGAACCGGCGGAACTTGTTTGATATTGTTGTTGGCTAAATCCAACGTGGCTAACCGAGGTAGTGCAGCCAATCCAGTTTCAGTGGCATCAATTTCCTCAATTTTGTTATCTCGAGCTAGCAAAATTTCCAGACCTTTCAACTCGTAAACACAAGGAGGAATGCGCTTCAGCTGGTTGTTGGCCACGTTCAATTCACGCAAAGTTACCATAAGACCAACAACTTCCGGCAAATCGGTTAGCAAGTTATTAGCCACGTTTAGATAACTGATTCGCTCAAATTGAGAGAAAAACATGGGAATTGTTTTGAGCGCGTTGAAGCTTATGTTGAGTTCCGTCATCTGATTGGAAAGGTGCGTGAGTCTATAAGAAAAAGTTTATGACGGTGTTCTTCAGCTGTAAAAAATCAACTCTTACTTACCCAGCAGGAACTTCTGACAGTTTATTCTTACTGATATCGACATTATACACAGAAGCCTCCATGGCGTCCAGGAAAACTTGTTCTGGAATATCGATCAGATTTTTGTTGCTAACAATCATCGATCGTCCCTTCTTCATTTGATACACATCAGGAAATGTGCTTTCCTCAAACGGGGCCTTGACTTTTTCCGCTCCTTTCGCTGGTCCATCTCTTTCCCTCAGCGTCTTCAGAATACGCTGCGTTCCACATTGTATAATGTCTCTTCGAATAGACCTGATCGGATTTCCATCTACCTGCAAGCTGACCAAATGTGCCAAGGTAGACAAACATGAGGGCAAGCTGCTGATCGAATTATTCGATAGATCCAGTCGAGTCAGACTGGCAAGCAAGGCAATCTCGTCCGGCAACTTTTCGATTTTGTTATCGCGAAGATCCAGGACCTTCAACTGTGGTAAGTTTTCACAAAAGTCCGCCGGAATGGACTTGATAAAGTTGTTCGAAATATGAATCTCTTTCAGGGCGTCACATCCGGTGAAATCCGGCAGCTCCACGACATCATTGTGCTGAACGTATAGGCATTCCAATTTACGCAGTTCGCCCATGACGGGTGGGAGTTGTTTCAGATCATTCTTGGCCAGCTCCATTTTATGAAGATCTGTAGATTATAGAGGAGAATCGATATGAGACAAATCTTGAATCGTGAAAGGCCAACTTACTTCTCAAATTGACAATATCGTTTGGTAACTCTACGAGCCGATTGTTATTGAGCGATAGCTGCTGTAGACGCACGAGAAACCCAATTCCACCAGGAAGCGAGTTAAGACTGTTAAAAGAAATGTCCTACCAATTCAGATTCACAAAAATTAATGTAATAATTTTCTAGCATTTCGCTTAGTTAGGAGAGTTTACCAGCACTTCCAGCATGATCAGATCGCTCACGTTGCTGTGAATTTCCGAAAAATCATTGTGAGATAGGTTAAGACTGATCAGCTCCTTCAACTCGAAGAAACTCTCCGGTAGCTCGGTAAGCTTGTTACGGCTAATGTTTATCTTGGTTAGTTTGGTAAGACAACCGATGCCGTCCGGTAGGCAAGTTAGTGCGTTATCTTGTAGCTGAAATGGATTATTATGAAGCATGATTTAAGTTTCTAGGGTCATTATTCTTGTATTGTAGTCGTTAGTTTCGCAGTGCCACGTTTATCTGCAAGATGAAAGCAGATAATTCTTACCCGCTCTACAAGATTTAAACTAATCACACAAAGAGCCTGCACACCCCCAGGTATGATGTCATCACAAAAGTACGCTCAAAATCGGAATTATTATTATGACCCCTATCCTCGCATAGCTGCACAGAGCACACTTACGTTCAAAACCGTCAGATCGGCCAAATTTTTTACATTTTCACTGATACACGTCAGCGAATTCGAGCTGAGATCCAGATTGGTTAACGTTTTCTGGTTCCACCAGCTTTCCTCCTCGTTGGATCGATCCAAATCGTACCGGACATCTTTGTTATCACAGTCCTCCGAGTCACTCAGATTCCACACCTTCTCCGGCACTACAATGAGAAACGGTTCGAAACAAAACCAAAAACATTAACACAATCCACAGTGCCCACCGGAAACTGACCCCGAATCTTGCGATAGCGCCGCTTCGGATACGGGATCCGGGTACGCGATCTCCTCATTGTGCTTGATGGCGATGTGTCCTCACTCAAACTGTACCACATTTCTTCACTCTTCCCCCTAATAGGAAGCAATCACACACAGAATTAGCGCTGCACCAGAAAGCCCCAACAAGAAGATCGACCAAGGATAATTCGGGAAAAGAATAATTTTCAGCCCCAGCACTGACTTTTTGTTCGGACAAAACCCCCACAGAGCGCGTGTCACGGAAAGCACTGATCTGAGCTCACGATCGGAACAATGGCAAATGGAAGATTAAACTCCACAATCCAGCAACGACACCGTATCTGTTTTCGTAGTAGATTTCGGAACCAATAGAACGTGAAATTGGATTTTTACTCGATAGGAGGCATAATTACCATACGGATGAGTTCCCCGTCGATCAATCGGCCATACACAAATAATGTTGCGCTCGTTTGCCCTGGGCTTAAAATCGACAACACAAATATGATTGAAATACCTGTAAGTCATCCAGCTGGAACCGATAAACACTTAAAAGCAACGGTTTCTGAAATCTGTGTCTGTTTTATTTTTGTTTATGACGTGACTTTATATCACAAATCATGCTCATGTTAGGGGGCATGCTTTGCAGTGGCATTCGCGATAACTCCCACCGCATATGTCACGGCCGTCGCAATGAGGGGATCGACTAGTTCAAGGACAAAAACTTACCCGTGGCCAATCCCTGTCCCGCAAGGTTCAACACGCCCGATTTGAGCGCTTGCTTGATCTTCGTCTTGCTCAGCACTTTGTCATCTTCCGTCTTGTCCTGCCAATGGAATACCGGATTCAGTTCCTGCTGCCGAATCCGACTGCGAACGGCCCGAGGCTTCATCATCTCCGAGCAATGTGCTACTGGTTTAACAACACTCTTGACTCTCGTCGAAGCTGCTACTTAGGAGGTGCGCTAATTGAACTTATTAACGAGTTTTATTTGCAACACTCATTTTGTTCTTGTTGTTTGTTATTTGTGCAGACAGTTGGCTGTTTGCTTTTTGCGACTTTAGTTCTTTTATTTAAATCTAATAAAAAAAATATTCTTCACTCTCCTGCTCGTATCTGGATAAAAACAACAAAATCGCAAAAAGGTTCGCTATCTAAGGAAGAATAGGTTCGTCGATAGCAGCTGATACTGACTGGGTAATGAGCGGGGCAGTTGATTTCAAAGCTTTCCCAAAGTTGTGCATTGATTGCTATGCTTATGCTTATATGAGTGAAGTTAATGCACCAACCAAGGTGTGCTCATCGCCGACATGACGACATACACGATGCATGGAATTGACACAAAATGATGTTTAATTCCACCCAAAAATTTGGATTCATCACAATTTCAGTTTCCATCAATAGAAAAAAAAAAACTAATTTGAGTAGCCTAAAAACTAATTGGCCAGCTCTGCCGACCAGAGAGCTAGGAATTTGTGTAAAAATATCATCTTTTTAAACAACTAATCGGCAAATGCATTCAACTGAATCGAAATGAATATTTACAACACTGTTTTGAAGGCTCAGTGACGTTAGCTTTGCAGAATGTATTTTCAATCGTTTCAATTGACAAATAATAAAGTATTTATGTTTGAAAATCCCAGTGGTATCGTTCAAACTGATTTCGTATAACTACGGTTGTCAAATTTTAACTTCTTATCCGTCAGAAATAACCAAGCTCAGATATCTGGGTTGCCGAATAACTATTTTTCTGTCGCTTTTAACTACTAGCACTGAGAACTAGGCTCGAACATTTTATTTCCAATTTACTGTGTAAATTTTTAAAAGCAAACCGTTGGAAAAACAACGCCGCCTAGTCTAGGTTTCACCAAACTAAAATTTACAGACTATCAAATCTCGAGGCAGGCAAGTGGCGCCATCAACATACGATTCACCAAAACCAACGAAAACGAGCTGTAATTTTAAAATGGCAGTTACAGAAATTTACACACGGAGGGCACCCCAGCTGGGATGTCTGTTCTCTGTGCTACTAGTCATATTTAGCTGGCCAAATGCTTCACAGCCTAACAGTGCTAATTATTTAAGTTGATTTGGACCGATCACTTGCGGATTACTTCAGAAATCATCTATGTTCTGACATCTCTTAAATGGAATTGGAAAACAAGCTTCAACGTATGCATGTACTTTCGACCCAATATAAATTGCAAAACGAGTCATTTTCTGTTCATTGTAAAATGTAAACACTTTAGAAGAATTCCAGGAAAATAGAGATAGGGGTTAAGAGAGAAAATTATACGAAGGCGGATCATTCCTTTGACTTTGCAACATGCTGCGAATATATGCACTCTTTTAGAAGAAAGAGTAATTTCTGCCACTCCGTTGCCAAGTCTGACTTCTCGTTTAAACAGCTAGCACAAGTTTCACGGAATTCTAAAAAACTAATCACTGTTTTTCTCTGCAAAACTTTAGTTTTTTTTTTATTTGGATATCACCGCAAGAAAAATACACGTCAAACATGTTGCACGGCACAGCCTACTCGATCATCATCGTTGGAGTTAATGAAATCCGTTAAAAGAAACCGATGAATGTCACGGACGGCGAATACCAAGGGGTGAGTTGTTTAGAACAGTGTACCAGACAGCCGTAGTAGAAAATCTAACACAAAAACGGAACATGTGTGGCACTCTGTGTCACACTTTTGATCCATTTGTACTTCTCGAAGATATAACCTGGCAGCCCTGGAAAATTGACGTTGTAAATTGTTGTGGTGTTGTTTTGATTTGTTTGTTTCGATACGCAACGGACATAAGTTTTAGAAAAAAAAATATAATAAGTGACTCTTTCTTTTGTTATCATTTTTTTGAGCAACAATAAATTTAATTATAATTAATAATACTCCTACTTACTCACTAACTCCTTTAAAAAATTATTCTTCAGCAATTTAGGGGGGGGGGGAGCCAGCAACCCCCTCCACTCATTATTTTTTTCACCCCCACCAGCCCGGCGCTCCTAACTTACCTCCAGCGTGAATTATGAAAGAGGACATCCGGATCCTGACTGAGAACCTTCATGCAACTGGTGGAAGTCCGTTAAAAGAAATTGATGGAGAAACATACGCATGAAAGCAAGCTGATTTCTGGTTTCTAAGCAGAGAAGTGATGGATCTCGCCAATATCATGCGCCAAAAAAAAAAAAAAAAAAAAAAAAAAAAAAAAAAAAAAAAAAAAAAAAAAAAACAAAAAAAAAAAAAAAAAAAAAAACAAAAAAACCAAAAAAAAAACACCAAAACACAAAACCAAAAACCAACAAAAAAAAAAAAAAAAACCAACCCACAACAAAAAAAAAACCCAACCCAACCCCACACCACTCAAAAACAACAACCACCAAAAAAAAACCACCACAAAAAAAACACAAACACTCAAAAAACCCCAGAAACCACCACACAAAAAAAAATGAAAAAAAAAAAAACTAACAAAACGCGCACAACCACAAACAAAACCCCCAAATAAAAATTACACTACAAATCTTTTACCAAATTCAAAAACTATTAAAATTCTACTCCAAAACTCACTACACAAATACCCAACCATCACCTAATAATTATAATCTTCTAATTCCAATTATTATTCTTCCTTTTATTAGGTGCGCAACTAAGTTCCCGCTGTTTAGCAATAGATGGCGCCAGTAGTAAGTGCTAGTCGAATGTTGTACATCTCAAGCGTCATAAACCAAGCTCAGACATATGGTAAACAAACCGCTTTGCCAAATCAGGGATTTTGGTTTAGTGTTATATATTTTGGTTGTTTGAATGTCTGATTTCGTGCCAAATAATCATCATTTGCGGGAAGTGTTGATTTTATTCTTTCATTCGAAGAAAACGGCGGCTGAAGCACATCGAGAGCTCCAAAAAGTTTACGGTGATGCTGCTCCGAGTGAAACAACGTGTCGTGATTGGTTTCGTCGCTTCAAAAATGGTGATTTCAGTGTTGATGATCGTCCGCGTAAAGGAAGGCCAAAAAACTTCGAAGACTCTGAATTGGAGGCATTGATCGATAAGGATCCGTGTCAAACGCAAGAAGAGCTTGGTTCAGGATTAGGAGTTTCCCGCCAAGCCGTTTCTAAGCGATTGCATGCGTTGGGAATGATTCAAAAGCAAGGAACTTGGGTTCCTTACGATTTGAAGCCAAGAGATGTTGAGCGTCGTTTTTTCGTCTGTGAACAACTGCTCCAGCGGCAAAAAAGGAAGAGTTTTATACATCGCATTGTGACGGGTGACGAAAAATGGATTCATTACAGTAACCCAAAACGGAAACATTCATGGGGACTGCCCGGGCATGCTTCAACATCGTCGCCTAGGCCGAATATTCACGCTGCGAAGGTTATGCTGTGTATTTGGTGGGACCAAGTTGGTGTTATTTATTATGAGCTGTTGAAACCAAACGAAACCATTACCGGGGAACGGTATCGAACTCAATTGATGCGATTGAACCGAGCACTGCACGAAAAACTAAATACGAGCACAGACACGAACAAGTGATTCTTCAGCATGACAATGCTCGACCTCACGTTGCGAGACCCGTGAAAACCTACTTGGAAACGCTCAAATGGGAAGTCCTACCCCACCCGCCATATTCTCCTGATATTGCACCGTCCGATTATTACTTGTTCCGTTCGATGGTACATGGTCTCACTGGTCAGCAATTCCACTCATATGATGACATCTCAAAATGGCTTGATTCTTGGATAGCATCAAAAGACGAACAGTTCTATCGAAATGGTATTCACGTTCTACCAGAAAGATGGGAAAAAGTCGTGGCTAGTGATGGGCAATACTTTGAATAATTCGTTTGTAACCTTTGTTTTCAAAATAAAGTTCCTTTTTTATAAAAAAAAAAACAGCGAGAACTTAGTTGCGTACCTAATATTATTTTCTTTTTTTCGGGAGTAAAGTGCAGCGCGGAGATGCACAGCTCTGTGTGGTTACTGGAAGTTGCGGCCTTCATAAGGAAACACCGGATCTGGCCTCGACACATTATTCGAAGTGGTCGCTCGATGGAGCGTTTGAAGATCCTAGTCGTCCCCAAGAACGCAATCCAAGAAATAACGATTGTTAATTGGCATGACACGTGTGAGTACCTTGAGTCTATGCATCTCTGACAATCCACGCAAGTGACACAACGTTGACGAGAAGGTAGGCAAGTTTTTAATGTTGGAATGTTGTCATGCTACACAATTTGCAGCTTATTTCATGGCGATATGTTTCAAATTACGACCATGATGACACTGCAGAAAAAGACTTGAATTTAAGAAATATTGAAATGCTAGGGAAAATATGTTGTTTGCTATCAAAATTAAGTGGTACTAAAAGTTATAAATTAATTCAACGGTAATTATTTATTAAATTACCTTTTAGGACCGATTGGAGATCTTCGTACCTGTAAAAAAAAAAAAAACCATTCTTTGAAATCATTACATTTAACAATATAGGTGTATGAAAAAAAAAATATTTTTTGGCGATCTCTGACATCTTGGATACCATATACACAAACATAATGGCCCAGGGCATGTTCACTTATGTAAGAACTATAATATTTAATAAGATACTTCTTTATAGTCCCAGAATCGTCAGATAAATGGTTGTAAGCCAACGGCCGCTATCGGCGTGGGTACTGTAGACCTCTTTTAGACTGCGAGTCTCAGGGCGTACTGTCGTGGAAGGCTTTTCGGATGTGGAAATGCTAAAGCAATTATTTCTGATTCACCTCGTTTATTAAGCTTGTTTGGCCATGAACATAATACCATCAGGCGGAGTGGTGGACTGGAATCGGATAAGTGAGCCAAGGTTTTTGTGCGTCACCACCCTAAAAACTCTGTGGCCTCGAGAAAGACCATTCGTGACACAACTTATCACGTAGGTAAGATCGTGAAACAATTTCTTTACAGCTCTATTATTATTTATTCCACTGTTTTCTCCTACAATTGGTTGCTCTAGGTTACCACTGAAACCAACTACTGCTAAAGGCTAACTAAAGGCTCGAATGTATCTTAGCTAGCTTAGTTTGACTAACTGCACGTATCAATGGTTGCTACTCCGTGATTGATCAAACTCAGTGAAATTGCACAATGAATCAACTGAATTGGGCTGGAAGTAACCGACCATTCTCACTGTACACGTTTCAATGACTCAATTTCTTTAATAGATGAAGAAAAGGAATGATGGAGTTATTACGGAGTAAGTTTTCTAGAAATAAAATTCGTGATTCTCATTAGATATTTTCTTTTGTACATATGATGTATGATATGGACTATGATTGTATTATATAGCACGGAAACTAAGTCTGAGACAGAAATAGGTTCTCCTCTCTTTTTGACATGATCAAGCCTTAATAACCGCTGATTGTCCTCAACATGCCATTGTATCAAGGGACAAAAATGGATTATGTGGATCGATAGACATCACTCATACGTATATCAATGGTTCACAATCCCATCTCCATCTAACAACGAGATTGAACAATTGGTCAAAATTGCGAGCTATCTAACAACATGACCCAGACAACCAAACACTATATTGAAAGGTGATTTAATGATATACAAACATATAGGGTAAGGGGATGTAATGTTAGCCTAGCTCCTTTATTCGGCCTATGTACCAAATATATCATTAATTCAGCGATAATCAACAAAATTATGTTGCCATCATGATGACCGATTTAATTCGAAGCATTTCGGACATTATTAATCAATTTACTGTTGTTCACTTCCGTGTAATTTAAGATTTTCGTAACTTTTTAGACATCATGATTTCACTAGTTAAGCTGAACAAATTAACTCCTGATCTTCGCATGATCTAAATTTGGTTAAATTGAAGCAATAAACCAAACAATGCAACCAAGATGTACAGAAAATAGTCACACGTTACAAACTAATTGTTCACATAGATAAAATAACAATGATTTAACAAGAAAATCGTAGACTCAATGTTAAGGGCGTATTTTTTTCTATTTTCCCAACTATGGTCTGTTGTCTGGATAACTTAGTAAAAATGATGTTATTGATAAAATTTTCAGTAAAAATGTATAAGTTTCGGTTGAATATTTTCCAAATGGCTCATATAAATAAAAACCAAAGGAACAAAACCTCTGCAGAGTGAATTATTATGTTTTCACTATTGAACCGACAATAAATCATATGTGAAAATCTTTTAAGTGTTTCAAAGCAGTTTAAGTTAAGTTTGTATTGTGAAATTTTATGTTGGATAAAGCGAATACAGCTGGCAATGCCTTAAATCATAAAATCTTGAAGAAAAACCATACAAAGACTGCACTGAATAAAAAATCGATCGAATGGGACGAAATTGCATCCATGAATAGGCCCAATTTGATGATTATAGACCTATATTTCATCCATATCCCTCGAAAGTTTCTGACTTTATAAAAAGAGTTGTGTAACTTTTCGTGAAACATATTACCAAACAGCTCGTTTAACGTATCTAAGCAAGTGTATAGCAAGCTAAATATCGCTTATAGCTTAAATTTTGTATGAGTAATAATAAAACATGTAATCGATCGTTGCATATTAGGCTGAGTCAAGGGACACATACCCTATCTATATATAACAAATCGTATAGAATCAAAAATATGGCTTATACTCAAAAGTGGAGGCTATATACTCAAATTCCATTTTTTCCTAACATTATTTATATCTATCATTAATTTTAATAACAAATTCGATTTAAAATTTAGCATTATATCCATTTAATTTTACCATACATAATATACCATCTATATATAATCAAAATTTCACTCTTTACATTTAACTTAACACAACATACCACAATTCATTCGATTTTACAAATATAGACACTTACTTACTTTAACCTTTATACATTTTTTTTCTGGATCTCCTTCTTTCCAACAAATTCTCAACTTTCTTCATCCCCTCTTCCTCTATCCTCTACTTAATATTTTTATTATTTTTTCCACTTTCCCTATTTCTATCTATTTACCATTTTATATATTTTACTATTCCGTAAATTACCAGACTTCTCTCATCCTTAATTTATTCCCATTCCTTTATTCCTAATCTATTTCAATTTTAATTTTTAATAACGCCTGTCGTGACGTTCTCTATCTTCTCTTAAAATCATCGGTTACATTTGCTTTCTTCTTAGTTTCGAAGAGTTTCCGCTTAACTAGAGCCCAGTACTTCTCTATTTGGCGAAGTTCTAGACAATTTGGTGAATTGGATGTTTTCGACACGTTTTTGACCTCATGTGCCTTATACCATTCCAGGACGGATTTCGCATAGTGACAAGAGGCCAAATCAGTCCAAAACAGAGCTGGGGAGTCGTGGCTTCTGATAAACGGTAGCAACCACCTTTGCAGACATTCGTTCTCGTACACATCCTTATTGATAGTGCCGGTAGAGACGAAACGAATCTCGACCATAACTACATATGGCCTGCCATATCAAATACTTCTTCGGGAATTTGGACAACATCTTTTTCTGGAAATGCTTTGCAATGGCTTTCCTTTGCATTATGGTATAAACAGCCAGACCCGGAAGCTGTTTAAGTCTTCGAGTACGTATGTTTCGTCATGAAATTATGATACAACAAAATGTTTTCAGAAATGGGTGTAAAGCTCCTTAGCGCGAATTTTTTTAGTGAAATTTTGCTTGTCATCACGGTTGGGCACCTTTTTCACGTTGTACGCAGTCTTTGCCTCTGCTTCGCTTTTTGTACGTATTGACTTCCCAACTTTGCGTCCACATTTCGCACAGAAAGATTGGGATTTTCCTCAATAATGACTACCACCTTCTTGTCCATTTGTCGGGAGCATACTTTTCGATTTGTTCCACTTCCAACCTTCCGATCCACAGTCAAGCGCTGGTCAAATGATTTGCTAACACAAAATACGGTACTTTTCGGTAGTTTTAGTTTCTTGGCAAGATCGCGTACCGATAAATTCGGATTTTGCTGCCGTTCGTACAAAATGCGTTTGCGCACTTCGACTCGATTCGACGCCATTTTACTGAATGTAACAAGAATGTAAACATGTTGTACCACGAAATAAAATGGAGAGTTTCAGCTGTCATATAAGTGAAACGTTTCAGCGATCCGTGAAATAATTCAAAATCTGAATTAAAAGTGTCCGAAATTAATCGTTAACAGGCTTCATAAAAGAAATAATCGATCGGGGCCAGAACAAAAAAATGCAATTCTTTTCTTAGAGATTTAACCAGTATTTTGTTAGAGGAAATTAAACAAACAATAGCGAATAGGTCAACATCTTTGTTTTCTGCTGCCTAAATAAGGTTAACTATATGTCAAAAAGTACACAAGACTGTGGAAAATCGACTTGCGTCAGCTTGGTTCGCGTAAAACTTGTGTGATCGATGCACCACGGTTTACAGCGTTTAACTGGCATTTATACAATAAAAACTCTATTATGACGCTTATAACATCGTTGAATAAGCCACATTTTGTTTAGGCAAACCAATCTGAAAAGGTGTGATTCCCCACATTTATCAAGCTTTATTCAGCCAGCCAGAAACCAAAGTAATTTACTTGTTCGTAATGGTTCGGTTGATTTTTCTGTACACAGAAAAAAAGAGCGTTCCCGAAAATGAAAACGGACCGTGAACTAGTTCACGTTTTCAGGATTTTTCCCTTTAAACGTTATTTAGTTCATGATTCGTGATTCAGTTCACGGTGTATTTTTGCTTGTTCTCGAATTAATTTCTGCAGTTCACGGATCTGGGCACGGATTTTTTTCCGTGTATAATAGTCCGGTTTATATAAAATATCAAAAACATTATAAAAAAAAGGTTTACTCTGGATGGATTATTCCCGTTTTAGTTACAAATGAACGGTGAATGGCTAGAATTTCAAATAGTGAAAAAAATTTGGCTTACACAAATTTTTCTTGTTTGAATCTTATTGTTCTAGGCAACATACCGTTATTTATATACAAAATAATATATGTATTTATGCTAATCTTATGTTTGTTCCTACTACAATGAAAAAACTATTGAAAGAATTCATCCCAAATACATTTTTCTGAGGATTTTTTTTGGTTTCGATATATTAGCTCAATTTGCATAAAACTTCAAACATAAAGCTGGAACTTTGTAACTCTATATGCCGAAATATAGTAGTACTACGGGCTAAATGATTGAAGATGTGTGAAATTTGCAGAATTATATGATCAAGTTTGAAAATAATTAATTTTAACTCAATTATTCCCTAGATTTCCTGAGATTCATTACACTTTTCGTGAACGTTCCAACGAATTTTCTTTTCCTTTCTCGTTATCTCTGAATTTCAATAAACCATGAAAGAGGACTTCGCTGGTCCCTTTCGATTGAGCCTAACTTAGTCTTTGGAGGATATCTTTAAATCCAATCCCTAAGATTCTTTACACACAAGAATAAAAATTACCAATTCAAAAGTTCTCAGGATTTCATAAAATTTCAGAGAGGATAAGAGAAAACAATTTAAACTTTAGAAATTTTGAGAGGTTAGCTGAACTTGATTATCTTCTTCGATATTCTGAATCATAATCTGGATCATCAGAGTTTGACAAAAAAACAAATTGATTCAATTCTTACTACTTCTAAATAATATTTTCCAGGTAATAGATATCCTGATTGGCCATTTACTGTCGGGATCGATGGTCAACCATGTGTGATAACGATGAAAGCCGAATTGCTAAATTCACGCTTCTACCTAACTAGATATCCATCGTTTGTTCCCCCTTCACACTGAATGCTGAAAAAAGTTCAAGGTCACTCTGCGATATACAGTGGATGAACATGGATTGCAATTTAATGGGATAGAAATTGTCTGGAATCAACCCTAAGCGTATTCTGTGAAAACCCAACACACGTGTTAAATGGCGGCTTTGAAGTATGCGACTGCCCGACACTTGTGTCGTAATTCGATCGAATTAGTCGAACTTTTTTGATTTAATTCACTTAGCATAATATCCTGTGCTGGCTAGATGATCCTACATGAGGGGCGACCATTGTTTACAAATCGGTGGAACTCCCACGAGAGCATTCGAGTCGCAGCGGTCCATCCAGCTGCAATCGGTTCAGTGTGGAGCGTGATGTAACACGGAAATCGTGGCAACAGACAAGCATGGATATAAAATCCTGGGTAAGGAAATTGTGCAATTTATATTGTTGTGCCTTCTCTGGAAGCACGTGACTAAACACTCACCGTGACTTGTTCGTGAGCTACGCAGCACGTATGTCCCACGAGAACAGAAACCACAAAAGTGTCCCCGAGACTCTGTGACGTGTTGAATGCACTGTTGCAAAAACGAACCAAAACCACATGAGCCTTACGGAATTACCAGAGGAAATTCTTCCACCTGTGTCTGCTTTCTCTACCAACCGTGGATAAAGTTACTTGTGCTATAAAAGCAAATGTTCTGACGAAATCGCTGCTCAGTATTAGTTCGCGTTGTGTCCCAGAAATAACCCCGGCAAGGCAGCAAGATGGATATCTCAGTGCAGGAATCAGACTTTTGTGAAGAGACTAACTTTGTGTCTCCTTGTCCCAGTCCGGAAGTAAAGGATACCTTGAATATGGATTTCTTGACCATCAATGGTCGCTTCACGCCACACTCCGGTCGATCATCCGTATGTTCGACGCGTAGTGTCAGTTTGGCCACGACACCTGTTCCCCCGGATGATGACGATGCCCAAGAGGACGAAGTGACTATCAACGTCCATCACCGCGTCCGCTCGAACAAAACCTTTTTTGAAACAACGGGTAGATCAACTCCAGTTTTTACATGGAATCCATTACCAACACCGAATAGTATCGTGTACACCAAAGATAGTGATAATCAAGTGAAATTTTCAAGGGTGAATTTTGAGGTTGTGTATTAGATCAACTGAAAATTAAGGTTTTGTGTTTTTTCTCTCTGTTGATTACAGTTTGAGGAGGATTCGTCGGATACGGCAAGTTCCAATGTCTGTGAAGCCGACGAAAACGGTGGACAAAAGCAAACTCCTGTTGACTGTTACCCGAATTGCGATGTCAACGTTTGGCTACGATCCTGTGAGGAAGAAATCGTTAATCCTATCGAGGGTGAAGTGAGGGGAACTGTGCCGGAGTGGTTAAATGGAAGCCTTTTGAGGAATGGACCGGGAAGCCTGAAGGTCGGAGAGATGAGATTTAATCATCTGTTCGACAGTTCGGCCCTGCTGCATCGTTTCAACATTGAAGACGGGAAGGTTACTTACCAGTGTCGGTTTTTGAAATCTGATACCTACAAAAAGAACAAAGCCGCGCAACGAATTGTGGTGACAGAATTTGGCACTAGCGCGGTTCCAGACCCTTGTCATACAATCTTCCAGAAGTAAGTTGATTTTGAAACTGCTTTAAGTGGGTATTATTCATTTAATCTAACTTCTAGGATCTCTGCCATCTTCCAAAAACCAGGAGAAAATAATTCAGACAACGCAATGATTTCCATCTATCCTTTCGGGGATGAATACTTCGCATTTACTGAGAGTCCAATAATCCACAGAATAGACCCGGAAACGTTAGGTACCGAAGAAAAGCTTAACGTTTCGGACTACGTTGGGATTGTCAATCATACTTCACATCCACACGTCATGTCCGACGGAACCGTCTACAATCTGGGTTGTTCGGTAACTAAGACGGGACCAATGTATACAATTATCTGCTTTCCACATGGAGAAAATATGTTCCAAAATGCCAGAATTGTTGCTTCAGTTCCGGCCCGCTGGAAATTCCATCCAGGATATATGCACACCTTCGGAATTACGGAAAATTTCTTTATCGTGGTCGAACAGCCTTTGAGTATATCCGTTCCGTCGATGCTAGTTAGCCAAATCAAGAACGAACCTATGGCTTCTTCCCTCAAGTGGTTCAAAAATCAACAGACCTATATCTACTTACTGGATCGTGATACCGGAGAGCTTCGACACACATATCATGCTGAATCATTCTTCTACCTTCACATCATCAATCAATACGAAAAGGACGGTCACGTGGTGTTGGACATCTGTTACTACAAGGATCCAGCTATGTTGAACTGCATGTACATTGACATAATGAAGAACATGCAGCAGAATCCAGATTACGCAAAAATGTTCCGTGGACGACCACTGCGATTCGTACTTCCGTTGAACTACAAGGATGACCTCAAGCGATCATCAAGCAGCATTTTTTCAATGACACGTTCCTGGGCATGTTTGATGAACAAATTAAGTGTTACCGATGATGAGGATAAGAAAATGCACGAAGACGAGGATCGCAATCATTTGACGTTGAGAAATCTTGTCAAGTTGGAGAACACCAAATCAACTGCATACGTCATGCCAGATGAGTCCATATTCTGCAAACCGGAATTACTATGTGATTTGGGATGTGAAACACCGCGGATCTACTACGAGGAAAATTTGGGCCGAGATTATCAATATTTCTATGCCATTAGTTCGGATGTGGATGCCAACAATCCGGGAACGTTGATCAAAGTGGACGTCGTTAGCAAAACTAAATTGACGTGGTGCGAAGATAACGTATATCCGAGTGAACCGATCTTCGTGCCCAATCCCGATCCACAGTCGGAGGACGACGGCTTAGTACTGGCGTCTATGGTATGGGGTCGGGAAGAGGAGAATCGCGTCGGATTGCTAGTGCTGGATGCAAAGACATTTACCGAGGTTGCCAGAAGTGAGTTCATTACTCCCGGACCTGTGCCCAAGTGTCTACACGGATGGTTCCAATCATCGATGAAAAAGGCAAATTAATGACGACCTAAGGTGTGAGCAGATAATCCAATCATTCAATCGATTTTCCCTCGTTTCCCTCCGGTGTATGGTGATTGACTGTCGATGGTAGACATATGTAATCAATTATGCATACATGCAGAGTTAAACACATTATCACCTATGGTGACGAGTAAATTTGTAATATTGTGTCAAACGTCAGCGCTGGTCACAAATAAAGTAGATGTTTCATAAACACGCAATACTTATTCCTTGTCTAGGTTCGAAAGATAGCCTTCCTAATGAGCAGTAGAAAACGAAAAAATCCAACCCTTTCAGATTGTCTTGTCCCATTCGTTGTGGTGATGGGTTCTGTGGCGCAGCTTCTAGTCCTGATTCCATTGGTTGGTTGTATTTCAGTTGGTAAGTTGAATGCATGGTTGAAAGTGCACTCAAAAGGTTAATTAAATGATGACACTCCGTTTGGCATAATAGACATCTGCCCAAATAAAAAAAATGCGTCTTCGATACACAAGGGATGCATGATTCTCAAATAAGTTTACCCAATTCCTTAAAATTCAGATATTTCCGTAGAGGAATTCAAAATAGATTCATCTTACTAACCAAGTGTACATAAATCATATGTGACTTTCAGACTATCTAGCAAAGCGACAGGCCATTTTCGATACTGAAAAGAAACTATCCACCGGAGGACATGCGTTTCTTACAGCGAAAGAATCGAAGGCCGACGAAGTCCTTATGAACATAAAAAGTAAAACTATATCCGAAGGAGTAAAGAATCCCGAGACCTACGCTCCAGCCATGCATTTTTTCCGGGCAAAACCCATCATCGAGAAGAGTAGTATTTTTCAAATCATACGAGCAATGCCTAAGGGATCGGTGCTCCATCTGCACAATACGGCGGCCGTCAGTTCGGAATGGATTATCAAAAATTTAACCTACCAATCGGAAGCGAAGCTTTGTGAACATGAAGGCAAGTTTCAATTTACAACCCGCGCATCTCCGCAATGTCCAGAAGAATCCCTCAAGACAATCCAATCACTGCGTGTCAAAAATGGCTCGAGTGAAGCTTTCGATCGTTGGCTCGAGTCTTTGATAAACTTGAAATTGAACGACCCGGAGATAATGCACGCTGACATCAATACAGTTTGGATTCATTTTGAAAAGATGTTTGGGGTCTTACGTGATTTAGTCTCGTATAAACCATTTTTCGAAGCGTTTCACACCCAGTTGTTGCAGGAGTTTTATGAAGATAATGTTCTGTACATAGAATTCCGGATGCCCCTGTCCAAATTGTACGATTCGAGTGGTAATACGTACAATGAATCCGAGGTGGCAAAGATAGTGACACGATTGATTCAGGACTTCAAGCAGGATCACCCGAACTTTGTCGGAGCAAAAATCATTTTCTCCAAACACCGGGGAGTAGATAGTGGCACAGCGACGGATCTTCTGAAAGCTTACGTGAAATTGAAGTAAGTATATTCTCAGCACCAGCGGTTTCTATCTGTGATCAAATATGTTTCCAGCAAGGACTTTCCCGATCTCGTAGTCGGTTTTGATTTGGTCGGACAGGAAGATATTAATCAACCGTTGACTAACTTTCTGGATGAGCTACAACAATTCAGGAAGACGACTCCCTATTTCTTCCATGCCGGAGAAACGAGTATTTAAATTTGACTGGGAAATTATGGAGTAATGAAAATCAATAGGATTTTACTTTCAGATGGATACGGAAGTGAGTCGGATCTCAACCTGATTGATGCAATACTACTAGACAGTCGTCGCATTGGTCATGGATTTTCACTTTACAAACATCCCGTTCTACGGAAAATGGTCAAATCAGAAGGAATAGCACTGGAGGTGTGCCCACTTTCCAATCAGGTACTAAGATTGGTAAGTGATCTAAGAAATCATCCGGCGGTGTATTACGTATCGGAGGGTATACCGATTGTAATATCAAGCGACGATCCTGGTTTTTGGGACAGCAAAGGAGTTAGCTACGACTTTTACTTTGCTTTGATGGCGATAGCACCAAGTTCTACAGGAATTGGATTTCTCAAGCAAATTGTATGGGACTCAGTGAGGTATTTTTACCCGATTTATTATTAACAACTTTAATCACAATTTAACAACTTTAGGTATAGCTCACTAACGACAAAAGAACGGATGGAGTATTCCGAAATACTGCAGCCCAAATGGGACCAATTTTTGGACGATATCATCTCCGGAAAACTGGTTGGAGAATAATTTGATAAGCACCGCCTTTAAGCAACACTATCACATCACAGCGATGGCCGTTTTTGCTGCAAAAAGTTCTTGCAGCATATAACAATCTGATCATAGCACCGTCTGAATCCATGAATTCCACGTTCCTAGCAAAAAATAAAATAAAAACAAAACAATTAAAGCTTTCAAAATGATATGCAATTCAGCGGCACTTACGAAGTAAGGGTCAAAAATGATTTCATCCAACTCCTTCATCCTGTAGTTCCCCAAAAGCTCTATCTTGGCCTGACAATTTTCAGGTGCCAACTCCTGCAAATCTCTCATATTGCCTTCGTCCATCCCGAAAATGTAATTGAACCGGTGAAAATCCGTCTCCTCGATTTGTCTCCCGAGGTGGTCCGAGTCCAATCCATTCTCCCGTAGCACCGCCAAACACCGCTCCTCCGGTGACCGACCAACATTCCAGTTTTGCAATGCAGCACTATCGACTGACCAGTCAAGATTTTCCCGCTGCAACAAATCCTTCATGACAGCTTCCGCCATCGGCGATCGGCATGAATTTCCTAAGGCAACCACCGATCCAGTTACGAAAAGTATTTCTCAGCTGCTTCGATTGCACTTACCGATGCAAACAAACAGGATTCGCATCCTGAAGGCGTGTTTTTTTTGCGACTTAAATTACAATGATGTTACAGGAAAAACCAGATGTCTCACTTTTCAGATTCCTAGAGAGAGAAATAGTATCTCAATGCACTAATGCGAAGATACATTTACAGCTGTTATAAATAGAATTGCCTTATTGAGCGATCATGGTGAAAAGAATAGATTTGATCACACTGTATTTTCACTTTTTTCTAAGTCTTGAAAAACGATTGCTCCCATTTTTCATTTCATTCACTTAACGTGTTGTATGAATCACCTACAATCAGTGAAAGGATTACCTTTTATGCCCGATGATTTTGTTGTAGTAAGCTGAATCAGTTTCATTGAAGATCTTTGAAAATCCTTACGCATGAGTGGATGCAGTTCAGGTTACCATATATTTGATTCCCTCGGGCAATATTTATTTCACAATATTGTTCAATGTATTTTGTAGCATCTGATATATTTTAACGTAGGACTACGTTTCTCTTTTCTATACCGGGTGTCATTTCAAAATTTTGAAAAATGAGAGCGTTACGCAAAAGTGAAAGGTTTTTGAACGCTAATAACTCTCGTTTGACTGAACAGAATGACTTCATTTATACACCATTTGATCAGAAAAACTTACAAATGTTTTGGATTAAAATTTCAATTAAGTGCTATTAGTATAAGTAGTTCAATTTTTTACTTAAAAATGACCTACTTTTGCTCCCATACAAATCAGCATATGAACAGGTTGATAATATGGTTTTCCCTTTTCGGGTCCTCAAAAACGGGTAACAAATGGTTCAAATTGTCTTCTTCTTTTTATTTCATTTAGTTTCATTCGATGTTTAATACAGCAATAGCCACACCCCTCAGCTGCAAAATTATTTTGCTTTGTTGCCGGTGTCTGGTTTTATAACTGAAGCCCGTCCCCTCTTATGAAATTTGCTTCGTACTGCATTCTCGTGCCTCTCTTCTTTGTAGGCAATGCTATCAACACCAGTATAAAGCACACGATTTGAACCAAAATGATTTCATTGGGATATTCAAGTTCGATTGAGCGGCACGTACGGTTGTGTTTTTCGCTCTCTCGTTACGAAGATTTTTTCTCGTTTTTTTTTTCTATCTCGTCCGTTTTCTCGCGATTGCGCGTCTGGCTCGCAAATTATCGCCTGCGCTTGCTCATCTACAAATCCAAAGGGAGCGCTGCAAAGTCTTGCAAGTCTCCCACTTGACCTATTGCCGTGGCAATAGAATCGAAAAAATCGATATGAGGCATCCAGTCGAGAGTGGTAAATTCGACAGAGATTTTTCATTAAACCCGAAATGAAATTTTGTTTTCATTAAACTGAACTGACAAAGCAAGCAATTGCACTGAACTGAAAAAGCAAAAAATTACAAAGCAGGTCAAAGCAAAATAATAAAAATATTTTAATGTTGTATCGACCGGGAGTCGAGTATTAGTACACGACACTGAAGCAGTCTGTACATTTTAGACGAAATACGCGTATCTGTCAAGATAAGCAATAAAGGTAGTTGGAATTCAATGGAAATTACTAATCTTTCTTCTCACTTTCTAGCAACCATATATGTTATGATATGTATAAATTAGATGATACCATTATTACTATTATTACAGTCCTACGTGAACCTCGCGGCTATTTCCCTGATATAACCCACCTCTTTTTTTTTAGGACGACCAATTTGATTTTCCAAGCTAACGAGCTTGTTTGATTGGAATTTATCTAGTATACCGTTCCAAATTCTTGTCAATTGGCAGCCAGCGCAGGCCGAAATAGTTTCGGCTTTCCTTCAAATCTTGTGTACAATTTTAAACACAACTCGGAGATTTAAACACTCCCTACGCAGAAGCGCAAGCTTATGGCAAGAGCAGCATACCAAAATAGAAATTTTACAAATGGCGACCGTCACGAAATATAGTAGATGAGTGCAAATTCTCACGCAAATCAATCGTTGAATCAAGTAGTTTTGCATCTCTTGCATCCAAATACAGTTACTTCCCATTTTATTGAAGAATAAAGAATCATCATCAATCTTCTTCTGATCTCCTAACATAGCCCAAATACCACAACAACTGATGTCGGAGTTATTAGCAAATGAGCCAAATTTAATTTTTATTCTTGTATAAGACTATCTCTGTGCATACCTCAAAAGGATCTATAAAAAAGAAAGAGAGGAAGAAATAGAGAGAGAGAGAGATCTTGGTCGCGGCAGATTTCATGTGTGAACACGCTGCTACATCAACGTTCAAAAGTGTCTGATCCAAATGGACAGCTTGTAATGATCACTTGAAGATGCGAGTGGGGATCATTACCCTGATATTTCAAAATGTAGCACGTAGTCAAATAATTCTTGCCTTCTATAACTAAACGTGATGGAGTGGAGTAAACAAGTGGAAATTAATCGGAAATGATCTCTCATACGCATTCGTCGAACCATTCTGAACGGCCGTTGTGAAAATATCACCATGAAAATCTCACATGCGCATAGCATGTTACCAATTACTAATACTTTCTCTCCTTTCTCCTGTTCTTTTCCCTATCCCATGACCGCGAGCAATACCATAGGTACACATGTTATGGGTCTGAACCACTAAAATAAGCCTTCAAAAGCAGAAACGCTATTGCAACAAACCCGGAAATGAGCGGAGTCTGAAACCTGAAGGGGTTTCTGTGATACTAGAAAAGTGCTCTCAAAATCACAAAGCAAAACTGGTTATTATTATCCATGTTGTCCCTGTAAGCCAAGCCCTACATTACATCAAATTGAAGCAATAAGCAAAGAACGGAATATAACCCTAACCAACCTTACTTTCAGACAAATTTTCTAACACAATGTAAGCAATCAAATGACCACAACAAAATATACTAAATATAACATTACACGACATATAACGGGGGAAAGGGAGGGACCACCAGGGCACCCAAGTGAAACGATTTGGATAGGGAGCATGGGACTGCCTCCTCCCTATTGTTAACATTTCGCGGAACGAGGGCGGGCTCTTCGACCCCATCTATTGGGTTTATTCTGTCAATCGAGGGCTCGATTCTAGTGCTGTCTGTGTGAACTTGCTTTTGGAAGGAGATTTTCTCCCTATATTCGCGGGTTTCGCGTAAGTGCCTCTGCTTACGGGTCCGCCCAAGCTCTTTGGCCGTTCAGTACAGGAGTTTCGATGATCACATAACAAAATCGATAAAGAATCCTGATCAAATCGTTTTTTTTAGATTATTCCATAATGCCTTTGACGAATTTCACGCCAACTCGTCTTCGTGATTGGCAGCACCCTCTCAGAATCCAATGAAACTTTGTGGGTGGGTAGACTATGTCTTTTCAAGCAACTTTGCATACTTTGTTTTTTTTTCAAAATTTATCTAGACTACCATTTGAAAAGGGCTTAAGTTTTTTGATCGATTTTTTTTTAAATCAACATAACTCAAAAAGGAAAAGACTTACAAAAAAGTAATGTATGGGTGACTTTTAGAAAATTGTCCTAACTTTTATGAAAAAAATTGTAAAAATTGTAAAATCGATTCTTACACGCTAAAAAAAATATTTTAAAATTTAAAGTCGATTTGCAAAAAATGGCTATCTTAGAATTGGACGAAATTTTTTTTTAAATATAGGCGATATAATTGTCTAAAAGTTCGCCATACATCGCGAGATGGGCACTTTTAAGGAAAAAAAAATTTTCTAACAAAAAAATTTTCATGTCCAATTTTTACCGTGTATCGCGCCAACTCGTCTTATAATTTGGTCCTAAAACCTCACAGAAGCCAATTAAATTTAATTTTAATGACAATTTGGATTTTTTAAGGGTCTTTGAATGTTTGAAAAATCAAGGCTACTATTTGGAAAGGGCTTATTTTTAAATTATTAATAATTTTAAATTTTAGTGATAATACAATTAAATCAGGTGGTTGATCCTGTTTATTACCAAACCTTTGAAGTATATTACAAGAAGGACAATAAATTGGAAAACAAAAGCTTTATCATAATATCTGAAGTATTGACCCATGACTCAATAGCAGTTCAGTTGTTTATATCAAAATTGCTAGATTTCATTAAACAAAATTCAATATATTGCTCAAAAATTATTTTCATGTCAGATGGAGCAGCGGCCCATTATAAGAACAAAAAGAACTTTGCCAGCGTGTGCAATTTCAAGTCCATGTATGGATTGGAACGTCTCATGGGAAAGGTCCATGTAATGCTATTGGTGGTAATCTCAAGCGAATGGCAAAGAGAGCAAGCCTTGCTCAAGATTATGGAAACACAATCAAAACTCCTCGAGAACTATATGACTGGGCAGTTGAAGAGTCAAATAAAAGTATTACAAAACTGAATTTCTGCTTCATATCAGCTGAACAGTATGCAAAAATGTCAGAAGAACTTGAGGAGTTCTATAGCCACGTAAAGACAATACCTGTTACACAGGTTCATTGCTTTGTACCTATTTCAGAAAATCAAATTTCAGCTAAAAGGTTTTCTGATTCAAAGGATAATCCAAAGAAAATCACTTTGTATGTGAAAGATTTATAAATTTAATATATGAAGCTATGTTAATTACTAATACGTGAAGATGTACATATAAAAAATAAATAAAATAAAACCCTTACCAATAAACCTATGAGTTTTCATTGACATAAACAGTATTTCGAAAATTCATATAACGTCATATTTGAATCGTCTTTAAATGGATATGCATCAACCATTTAAAGACGACTCAAAGGAATATCTGAACAAGCAGTTATGAATGACTTGTACTTAAACCCTTTTTTTGGTTCTGTTTTACTGATGTAAAGGGAAATTTAATGTTGTTGACCCTTTTCAAATGTTAGTCTAGATGATTATTGTTTTTTGCAAAATTGTTCAATACATTCAATTCTTTATGACTGCTAAATTTTATTGGATCCTATAGAGGTGTTGCCATACATCACTTTTTTGTAAGTCTTTTCCTTTTTGAGTTATGTTGATTTAAAAGAATGTGATCCTGAGAAGCGAGAGTACCTGCGCGCACCTAAATTCTTAAGGTTCGTTCATTTGAAGGTGGTTTATTTTTATTTTTTTCTATAAGCACCATCCGAGGGTCAAGTAGCACGCGAAAAGGAAATGCTAAGGTGGTTGTTGATTCTACCGTGCTGAACTGCTCGATGTAACGGGGATAGTTGGAAAAAGTACGAAGGTATGTGATTAGCTGATGTACGTGTGTTTGAAACAGCATCGACAGGTGGGGAACGAAGTTGGTTAGTCAATCAGTGGTGAGACAGCATCGGTGACAATGGTCGATGGAAGGGCCCATTCAAAGGGGGAGAATTATCACAAATAAATGAACGGAAAGCATCGAAAAGCGCGAATAATTTAAAACAAAAGGTAAAGTGAAACTGGTGGTGTGGAAATCTGTTCGATCCCGGCAGGAAATCAGTGGAAATTATCGATTTTCAAAATTTGTCATAGTCACAGTTAGAGAGAAGATTAACGCCATTTCACCAATTACCAACACAAGTACAAAACCGGATTCGACGACTTGAAAGACAACAACGACGACGACAACCAAATGATCGAGATCGTGAGCTGCTTTGGTGGTGCGATTAAGCTCAACTCTCCAGCTCGGCTTAAACGGGGGAATGAATGTTGATTCGAGCCACCATCAAGAAGCAGCGATCAAGAGCGACAAGAAGGGTGGGTGAACAACCAGTGAGTGAATGAGTGTGGTGCGCCCGCTGAATACTGATGCGATGATCAGTGGTTGCGAGAGGAGCCAAACTCGTTTGAAAACCGAAGCATAGATAGTTTAGTTTGCGCGTTCGGCTATAACAGATGTAAGAAGTGTCGAGCTCCGGTGTCCGTTCGAGTTTCCGAGCCTGCTCTGCGCCATCCAGTGGCTCCGGGAGTGCTTGTGTATAGGAGAGTGTTATGCTGCCATATACGAAGAGAAAGAAGATAAAGTCCATAAGAAGAAATAAAAATAAAATTATACAGCGGGGGATCCGACTGCCGATATGCTGCAGGAATGAATCAACATTGAATGGTGCTCGCTGACGAAGTTTGGTGCGTATACGGTAACTCTACGGTTTCTTTTTCACTTCTCTTATGCGCTGTGTTTGCTGCTACTACCTTCCCAAGCCCAATCATCCAAGCTGCGACGACGACGACGACGACAGCGACGATGACGACGGGTTGAACTGTGTGTGATGTGGTATGGTATTACCTGTTAGCTGGTGGCAAGTGACACGTTTAAGAAAATTCTCCCATTAGCCTATTAGATTTGAATATTCAAAAATTGGAGGAAAACTGCCCCAAAGGCAAGAAAAAAATGCGTGAAATAGTGATACAAATGGTAGTGAGGTGATTGTGAGTTGCGCATTGTTGTAAATCCCACAGGAAGCGATTGTTTATCCTGAATGGATTTGTCATCGTCGAATCATAGCTGCCAAGCAACGACAAAGAGAAAGTTGTAGTCTCAATTGTAGTGAATGAATGTCATGGAATGCCAATAAGAAGCTACGGAAATCTCAGAAGATTGTACGAAAATCTGCATTGTGAATCATATAGGAAACTCCAATTAAAAATATGCTTGAATGCCAAACTACGGAACGTTGACTGCGGACGAGAAGGGGAAGAAAATGAGTCAAAAAATTAACGTGGAAAAGATATTAAATAGGCCAGTGACTTTGTTAAATACTAATGTAACACGTACGGTCACATCGATACCAGTTTGAAAGGAATGTTTCATGCTTACACAGAGTCAAAAAGGTAGGTTTTAGTATTCATATGTGTTCACCAGCGGCAGCGTTGAGCCACACAAGAGCTAAGAGAGTGAAATAATCATATTCGGTGTGTATATCTTAAAAGAGGGAAACGAAAACCTACACCACCACAAGACGTTGGCTGGTGCCTTGAGATGCGAGTTGTTATTTTTCTCCGTCTTTTTTACTCTGGTATACGACGCGGTGGTGGCCAGTAGTCGCAATGCAAGCTAAAAGCAGCCATCAGCTTCATCAGCTACCCTGGGAAGCAAAATTAACTCGCATAATTGTGCCAAAGCAGAGATCCATGACCTCTTGCTGGCGGATGCGATAGCTCGAGCGCATCTTCAGCGACAAGGTCATTGATTTAATCGTATTAATAATGCGTGGAAATCCTCCACGTTCACGGTCAACGCCAGAAACAAAGTCAACCTTCACCTGTATAATTCAAAAGCACTCATCGGACGCTCTACCGCTGTGCGACCGTTACGTGCTCAGTCAAGGGGTGCGAGTCACTGACACCTGTCGTACTCTCTGTTTCCCACGTAATCTGAACTAGACACCGTGTAGCGACAGTGGTAAACAAATCACCATGCGAGTTTAGAGGCTCGTTCCAAGTAACCCCATATCGTCCCATGCGCGTTATGCAACAAAACATTGTATCCTCTACTGCTGAAAAAAAAAGAATAGCATTCAGTTCGTATTTAAACAAACGGGATTCTAAAGCGATCACAAGTAATGTGAGTAGAGGTGATAACTCCAGCAACGGACAATGTACTGATTCAATTAAACTTATTAAAAATGGATTGAAATTAGTTCGGACACATTGATTTATGAAATAATATATGATATGATGGTATAAACATTCGGCTATAAAAGTTGTTGATTTATTATCCAATAATTTCAACACAGGCTGGAAGGAATCCAAAACGGTTTCATGCACGCCTTTTGGCTGCCAAGAAGAAGAAGAAAAAAAACAATTTGCTGTGCATCAAGACCGCGTCACACATTATAATAATTATTGTAATTGTTATTATATCATCTGATAAATCAGATCAAATCATCAGCATGTTATCGTTTCAAAAACTAATGCACAGCATTAGTTCAATAAATCAATCAACTTTTATCAATAGGATTTGATTGAATTAACTGATCTTCCAATATACTGGCCTCACAGATAACCGTCGGTTGTTTTGAACGATGCCGACAATAAAATGTGTTTGGTTTTGTGTAGAATTAGCGACCCAGAGAAAAAAAAAAGGTTTAAGGTCCGTAAAGAGATATAACGCAGAATATTAAAATATTAGTTGGCTAATCTTATCGCTTTGCAATTCATCATAATCGGAACCAAAGGAATGACGCGGGAGTGTGTTGGTTTGTAGTGTTCTTGCTTGTTATTACCCCTTTTTGTCCACCCCTACATTACAGAGGTTTTCAAATTTTGACATATGAATCCAGTACGGATTTGGAGCACATTTCACTTCCAGACTATGGATTTGGAACTACTAGTAAAATTTGCCACTACTCAGATAAAACGACACACCGAGAAAAAAATCAGTACCTGTCTCCGTGAACGGCAGTCACGCAAACGTGAGCACGTTTTTAGGTAAAATTAATTTGAACGTGATCTAATTCACGATTCGTTTTTGTTGAGCGGTTTTTGAGCGGTGCATTAAAAATGCAACTTAAGAAATAATGCATGGATAAACATGTTTTAAGGAAACTTGCGTATGTTTACTTTTAACATAGAATTCAAACATTAATGGAACTATTATAAGGAAAATGGCCTCTATATGCCAGAGTGGTAATCTCACACAAATGCAGAATTATTTGAGCTTCTTTGAAGTCCATTAATGTTTCATTCAACTATGATTTAGAATCGTCATGGTGTATTAAGCGACGGTAAACTTCAACCGATTCCACAACATCTCTGCATTTCATCCTACCATCACGTCCCTTTTGTCTTTCCTTAACTAGGGGACATGTTGGCTTAAGCAATGCGTACTATTCTCTGCAACCGGTTTTCTAACCGCTAATACTATATATTCTCCCACCAAAGCACTACACTGATTGTATTCTTATGATAACTGGATTATTGAGCTTTAATTTGACTACCTTTCAAATAGTGAACCATTCCGTTGAGGCATATTTTTCTTGAAACGAACCACATGCACATGCAATTGAGCTATTTTCGTTACCTACACTGAGAATTTATTTTCGAAAATTAGCTTTCACTCATTTCGTTAACACGGATATTGTACATAGAACAAATGTCGCGTAAATTGCATGAAACATTTATATTGTTTGTCATGTGGTGAAATGCTATCATAACACCTTTAAGTACAATGCACGAAATGAATTTCGTGAAGACCAGCCAATCGCTGCTTCTCTTCAATCGTACTCATACATGCTGGTATTGCTGCAAGGGTGGGCGGGAATCATTGATTTATTCCAAAATTAAAATTAAAGCACTGTCGAGAGTACTTCATACTCATAATATCAAAGTAATTTCTCACGAGCCACCATGGCCTAGTTGAGATCAAACACGAATTCAATAACAGACTCTTCCCAAAAATACAGAATCGAACTCAATTTCAGAAACATAAAAAAAAAAAAAACGCTGAACAACTCCTCGTGGTTTCGCTTATTTTTACAATTGACGAATTTCACGCCAACTTATCCAGTGTTTGGCAGCACCCTCTCAGAATCCAATGAAACTTTGTGGGTGTGTAGACTATGTCTTTTCAAGCAACTTTGCATACTTTGTTTTTTAAAAATTTATCCAGACTGCCATTTGAAAAAGGCTCAATTTTTTTATAGTTATTATTTTAAATCAACATAACTCAAAGAGGACAATACTTAAACAAAAGTGATGTATGAGTGACTTTTATAAAATCGTCTGAACTTTTATAAAAAAAAATTGTAAAAATTGTAAAATCAATTCTTACACGCTAAAAAAATGTTTTAAAATTTAAAGTCAATTTGCAACAAATGGCTGTTTTAGAATTGGACGAAATTGTTTCTTAATAAAGGCAATATAATTGTCTAAAAGTTCGCCATACAGTGCAAGATGGGCACGTTTAAGGAAAAAAAGTTTTTCTAACAACAAATTTTTCATGTCAACATAACTCAAAAAGGACAAGACTTACAAAAAAAGTGAAGTATGAGTGACTTTTAGAAAATCGTCTTTATTAAAATAAAATGTAAAAATTGTAAAATCGATCCTTACACGCTGTAAAACAATATTTTAAAATGTAAAGTCAATTTGTAAAAACTGGCAATCTTAGAATAGGACAATTTGTTTTTTAATAAAGGCAATATAACTGTCTTAAAGCTTGCCATACATCGCGAGATGGGCACTTTGAAGGAAAAAAAGTTGTACTAACAACAAATTTTTCATGTCCTACTTTTACCGTGTATCGCGCCAACTCGTCTTATAATTTAATCCTAAAACCTCACAGAAGCCAATTGAATTTAATTATAATGACAATTTCGAATGTTTAAGGGTCTTTGAATGTTTGAAAAATCAAGGCTATTTGGAAAGGGCTTATTTATAAATTATTTATTTTTTTAAACTGTGGTGATAATACAATTAAATCAGGTGGTTGATCCTGTTTATTACCAAAACATTGAAATATATTACAAGAAGGACGATAAGTTGGAAAACAAAAGCTTTATCATAATATCTGAAGTATTGACCCATGGATCAATAGCAGTTCAGTTGTTTATATCAAAATTGCTAGATTTCTTTGAACAAAATTCAATTTATTGCTTGAAAATTATTTTCATGTCAGATGAAGCAGCGGTACATTATAAGAACAAAAAGAACTTTGCCAGCTTGTGCAATTTCAAGTCCAAGTATGGATGGGAAGCAGAATGGCACTTCGTTGCAACGTCTCATGGGTCTATTTGAAGCTATTGTTAGTACTCTCAAGCGAATGGCAAAGAGAGCAAGCCTTGCTCAAGATTATGGAAACACAATCAAAACTCCTCGGGAACTATATGACTGGGAAGTTTAACAGACAAATAAAAGTATTACTGAACTGAATTTCTGCTATCTGCTATCAGCTAAACAGTATGCAAAAATGACAGAAGAACTTGAGGAGTTATATAGCCATGTAAAGACAATATCTGGTACACAGGTTCATTGCTTTGTACCTATTTCAGCTAAAAGGTTTTCTTATTCAAAGAATAATCCAAAAAAAATTACTTTGTTTGTGAAAGTTTTATAAATTAAATATATGAAGCTATGTCAATTACTAATACGTGAAAATTTACACAAAAAATATTAATAAAATAAAACCCTTGCCAAGCAAAAACTTATGAGTTTTCATTGACATAAAAAGTAATTCGAAAATGCATGTAACGTCATATTTGAATCGTCTTTAAATGGATATGCATCAAGTTTTATCAAATAAGAATTTTCTAGTTCGATGAGACTTGATGCATATCCATTTAAAGACGATTCAAATATGAGCGGACGATTTTTTTAGATTTATCAGCCCCCCTCTATAACAATTAATTAAAAATACAAAAAAAAAACATGTTCACGATAAAAGGTGACAAAAACACAAAACTCCCGTCAAAACATCAAATTTACTTCCGATTTTTGATTGACCATTGGGGGAATGTAAAGTGCGTGAAAATGATCCGGACCGGATGTGAGGCGAACTAGAGCTTGCGACCGATGCGCATAGCCAGATGCTTAAGAGGGGATTTTTCACCAGTTGAGAAAAGGTGCGTGAATGCCTTCCGGGAGCAGTCCGAAGAGAGAAGACTGTTTCGATTAGTGACGTCCTTGAGTTTTGCTTCAACGTATGTTTTGAGCTCGAGATTAAAAATGAGGCAAAAATTTCGTGTGATTGAGCTGATCACACGAAATCGAGATGGCCTTCAAAATCACAAGCCAACCTCAAGATACTGATGGTCCGTAATCAATGCAGTAGAGCAAGACACAGTAGATTTTCGAAGCTTCTAAATGCTAGCTGGTCGTTAGGATTTAGTGAATGTTATGAATTATTTCGATGATATAGATTATAGCTTTGTGAATTGAAGAACATCAGAAATGGTGAAAATGTGACAGAAACCATAATCACAAATGTATGTACTCATACAGAAAAAAAAAACTAAAAAATCTCAATCATTACTTATTGTTGAGATATTTCCAGTACTACACAATACAAGAAAAATGCAATTGATCTTCGATCAAACATAAAGAAGAACGGCCAAAGATTCGTTCAGAAATCTCCTTATTTTTTAAATGTTGCTCTAAATTTTCTGAAATTTTGTTATCACGCCTTTTCGAATATGGCAATCCTCGAATCCTTGGAGTTTGTTTTATATTCTTTTATATTTTTTTTTTAAATACATTATGACTTTTCTTTCTGATACAACCACTCATGTTTCAAATAGTATCACTAGACATGCCAGTTGTTTGAAAATATCGAAACTCCAAAGCGCTGCGGTCTATACGAAACATTCTCAAACTAATCTCAAAAATCTTTGCAAGTCGCCAATCGTATAATCTTCAGTAAGATTGTTTGAGTCAGTCATTATTTGTGTAGAGATTCCAAGTTTCTGACTAGTAACTGAGTTTGAAACCATAATGTATTTGATTTTTGAAATTTCTGAATGTTTCGGGCCTTTCCTTAGCTCGTTCGATAAAGGGAAGCTACAAAACAACGCATACTGGAGATGGCTGCGTTTGATTCCCGGTTTGGTCTATGAATTTTTCATAAAGTAACATTTCTTGACTTCCTGGGCAGAACGCATGATTGTACTTGCCACACAATTATATTTATGCGAAAATGGTAAAGGCATCAAAAGCTTTCTATCAATAACAGTAGAAGTGCATTGAAAACACTGAGTTGATAGCCAGCACAAGGTTGAAATGCCAAGAAGAAAGAAACATGTCTTAAAGTTTCAAACTTCAATATTCTCATTTTACCAAGAACATCGAATCGATGATTGGATACCGCCTTTTCAAATTAGCCTTCGGCTCAATTTCAACTGCTTCTATTAAATTTTACAGCCTGCCGTATTCTAACGAACCTATCAATACTTTCTCTTCACATCTTTGGTCCTAGCAGAAATTGTTGTCCACTACTAGAGTCTCATGTTGATGAGACGGTATTTCCAATTTCAAAACATTATAATCATTGATGTTTTGAAAAATCTACAATATGTTTGAAACATAATCATTTCAGATTGATGATTTGAACCTAATTTGGAGCGTTTCTCGTTTTTTTGTCCCGTAGATATTGACGTCATACATTTACGTTTTGACCCTTCCATCTGCAAATCAACATGCACAGTTTTAGAAAATACACTGAAAACAATGAAAACAGAAATCAAGCCCAAAAGAAATGTGGAAAATAATCGATTTATTCAACCTTTTAAACTTATTATAAAACTATTGCACAATAATACCGGCCCCGAAGTAATTCCAAAAAAACACTGCAAAATAACGGTCACTTGGCGGTAATAGCCAATAATTGCCAAGAACAATTTTGACCAATCTTACAAGCCAAGAAATGAACCCATTCGAAGGTTTCGCAAAACATAATCATTTCTGTGTAAACGATGTCTTCGCTTAAATGCACTTTCTAATGATCGGTCAAACAATAACATTCATTTAGGCGCACGAGGATACTATTTCGCGCGCTCGATCGATTGGGTTTATTGGTTCGCTCAAGAAGACAACACCACCCAATTCCGGCCAAACCCCTGCTGCCAATTAACATCGATTGATTCAAAAATCAACTCATCAACACACCCAAATAGACAGACAGACACACCGCGCTTCGACCGGTTGCCTCGTTTTAATTTCCCCCAAATTGGCAGCCCCAGCAGCGGCATCAGACCCTAGCCTTTGGACCGCCAAACGTTACGTAGTGGTTTCCCCTCGGCATGAGCCAGTTCGATCAGTCCGGTCCAGTCAAACTATTAGAGAAATAATCCGATTAATTGGCTTACAGCCATGGCACTACTATTACTGCCGATGCGACCAGGCACCTCCATAATCGAACCAGTAGTCGGCCGAAAATTAACACATTCGACTATTTATCATTCAATGGCAGGCGTTCTCATGTAGCAGTAGTCAGATTGTGCCGTTGTTGTGGGGGGTTGGTATTTTGTTTTTCTCCAAAAATAATCATCTAATTACCCACCGTGTGGCATGTGTTATCTTGGAACGCTCGGCGTCGTCGCCGTGGTCACGCGCATGTGTTTGTGTCTGTGTGTAAGCAATATACAAACATGTGATGACCACCAAAGTTGAGCGGCTGCTGCAGCAACAATAACAAAAATTCAGCAACAGTAACACGTTCGGCTATTTTCCAGCAGCTGAAGGCAATTTTCCTCTTATTCAATTTCATTTATGAGACTTTATGTGTCGATTACGTCGGAAACCGGTGACGTATGGCAGAATATAGTAATTGTCAATCGTTGGTCTGTTTGAATGAATTTCCGGAATATGATTAGGCTTGATAGACGTACTCTTCTCTTTTTTCAAAGGCATAAATGACCTTATTTTGAACATTTGCAATATATTAAAAGTTGGTTTCATCATTAATTGATTCGGAAAACAAGTCAATCAGTCATAAAACGTATAAACCATTTAGCATCAGCTGAACATCGAAATTCAAGTGCAGCGAAATTTCATAAATAAAGAATTTGACATACCGCGTATCGCCTTCTCAAAACAATGGAGGAACGCCTCGATTGCTGATACTTTTCGCTGAATTAATTGACACAGTTTTAGTTAGATGCTGTTTTAAACAACCGATTGAAATGAAACGGGTCTCCACCTCGAACAGTACGCTGTTTCTAATTGAACCACATCCAGACAAATAATTCAGTGTGGTTACACCTTAATTGCTGTGAACGCTATCTATTTCCTTCTTGTGCAGAAAAAGTACACCTATGGCATACATGATTTACAAGGAGAGATTGATAAAATCTATCGCTTCCTTGCACAATTGCCTGTCGCCGATGTGGATAGAGGACTACCAGTATAACGGGCGCAGACGCAAAGCCAAAGAAACCCATTTTGGTTTTCTTTTGTGCAATCATAAATCATCTAATTGACATTCCGAGAGCACTATAGAGCCAGTAAACCGATCAACCAGAGCGCCAACAAAAACAACCGGATCCCAGCAGGCCAAGTCCACACACTGAATACACACATTCTGTACTGCGGTAAAGTCGCAATGCGTTGCAGTTGTAGCAAAAAGTTCCCCGCTCCTGCTTCTCCCTCTACCATGCCAACGGAAGATTGAAAAGGGGGCTTGCTCCAGTAAACAAAAGCTACGCGATACGAAAATATTCTATGCTGCTGACTCTCCCTTTTTTTTTTTTTTTTCGTTGGCGTTTCTCTGTTACCTTCCCACCACCCACCACAGTTGAGGTGTCGGGTTCGGGGATGGAGGAAAAAATTCCGGCTATTTCTGAAACAGCTCCTCGCTTCGCCCCTCGTTGATCGCTTGAGTAAGCCGCGCCAAAGAGTGTACACGAAAATATAGGGATGGTTCGGTTTTGAAAATTAGTTCTGAGCAGTGTTTTCACTTTTTAATGTAATTGTTTCGATAGATCATATAAAAAATGATGCTTTCTATCGACTCGAGTAGACTAACAAACTGGTATCATATTAGTAACAAGTTTTGTTAGTTCAGCTGTTATTTCATAACAAATTGACTTAGCACTTGAAATCGTAGGTTATCATTTTCTAAAGACTATTTTGATAAACCTTAACTCTTAGGTGTAAAATTTAAATAATTGATAACAAAATACTTGTGCTTTTCTTCACCGCAATTATTACAATTAATAGCGTAGGATTTTGATAACATAATTTGAAATTATCGCATTATTTCTTTGCTACGGGTATTATAAACTATTATTTATAATACCCCTAGCAGAGTAAAATAATAAACTGGCATCATAAATACCACTGGTCCTGTTATTCCAGATACCATTTTGAACAACTTTGTTTATCAACATCAGCTGCTGATCCTTGTTGTTTTCATCAGCTCCCCAAATGATCCCCAAACGATGTTTGTTATTTGGAATTGCAAGCGCATTGATCAAACTCCAACCGCTTCTCCAAACAACTGAATTTCAATGAGTGTAGGAATATTCAATGTACATACATGCTAGAATTTGATTACTTGGAACCCAATTCAATGCGTTAATCTTGCACTTTGTACCAGCACCGTGCAAACAAGAGCTCACATTTGGCAACGATGCGACAGAGTAGAACTAATCATTCTCAATATTTTGTTTAAAAAGGAAAACCTAGACACGGGTAGATAGCATAGCATTGACGAGTGCACATCTCGTGAATAGAGCTACGATGAGGAATGAATACTGAAACTGTACCAGATACTGATGTGTTTCTCTTAGTAATAATCTTCACGAAGACACTCCTCTTCTATCGCTCACCTCGCCCTGTCCATTCAACTGTCGGAGATAAAAAGGATTGGATAACTACCTTTTAGAAGACGCTGGGAACCCACACAACATACAGGCAATAGTTGGAAGAAAAATTTGAACAGATTTTTTTTTTCAATTCAACTATTGGAAACAACTATTTAATCTAAGATAAGGTAAGGTATTCCGGTTTCTTCAAACGGTTGGGACTTTTAGTATTAGCATTAACGTTTGCACACCTCGTGGATGGAGCTACGATGAGGAATAATTCGTTGAAGACATTGCATGCCACCATGAAACGAAACCAGTTATGCGATGATGAAACCCCTTCCTTTTTTGCCGCTGAAGCAGTTGTTCACAGGCGAAAAAACGACGCTCAACGTTTCTTGGCTTCAAATCATAAGGAACCCAAGTTCCTTGCTTCTGAATCATTCCCAACGCATGCAATCGCTTGGAAATGGCTTGACGGGTAACTCCTAATGCTGAAGCAAGCTCTTCTTGCATTTGGCACGAATCCTCATCGAGCAATGCCTCCAATTCAGCGTCTTCGAAGGTTTTGGGCCTTCCTTCACGTGGACGGTCGTCAACATCAAAATCACCGTCTTTGAAGCGACGGAACCAATCACGGCATGTTGTTTCGCTTAAAGCAGCATCTCCGTACACTTTTTGGAGCTCTCGATGCGCTTGAGCTGCCGTTTTCTTCGAATGGAAGAAGAAAATCAACACTTCCCGCAAATGACGATTGTTTGGCACAAATGACATTTTCACACAACCAGAAGTATAAAATGCAAAAACAAGATCACTAATGTGTCAAGAGAGGTATGTTTACCATATATCTAACCTTGGTTCATGACGTTTTGGATATGTCAAAATCGACCAGCTCTTACTGCTAGAGCCATCTACTGACAAACAGCGAGAACTTAGTTGCGTTTTCGGATTTCAAAAGTTCCGACTATTCACCTATGTTCATTGAATTTTTCAGAGGGTCGACAGACATAATGAAAAAATCTGAGATGTCCTATATCAATCAAAATGTACTGGAGCTCAGAACTTAGGACCGACAGCCATTACAGTAGCATTTAATCACTAATCACTATATAGAGTACCTTACATATTTAATTCACAGCCTTAGGACAGTCTACATCATCCAAACTATCCTGGAGCTCAGTACTTAAGGTTTACAGTAGTTTTTTTTTTCGTAATCTAAAGCTTAGTTGTGTATTCTAGAAAACAATTCGTGGATAACTCTAGTTAACAAAGATTCTTCACTGTTAAATTCGTGTATGAGACTGACACTTCTTACACAGCAAACAAAAAAATAAAAAATTACAAAAAAAAATGAGTGCTCCTTCAACCGCTGTAACTCCGGTTCCAGCGCTGCGGCGGTTGCCTTAAGAGGAATCATTAAATTAAGACGACAGTCACCTACCTTATCGTCGAATATCAGATTTACTATGGAGGGCTAACGAGTAGGACCCACTGCTACCTATGGTGCGGCACCGCTGCATTGACTAGACGACATACTGGAATTCTATGATAACTCGATGAGCACGTTCCATCATATTCACATAAAAAAACTGCACTTAAGTATCCACCACACATTAAATTTTAGCCTGGTATTTTCAATCGCTAATAGGGAATTATATAGAACAATGTTTCTTAGAGCATCGGTGTGTCTCTGACTTCTGAGATCGCAGCAAGCCGTGCTTCGGAACTGACGTGTTTTGTTTTTTGCTGCGTCGTTTTCGCAAAAAAAAATCAAACAATAATTCGTAATTTAACTTGAGCTAACAGTGAAATCATAAAATCTCCGCGTGCATATTGTAAGCCGTAGTGAATACAATCGATTCCTTCTCGAAATGTGTGAGTGTCGGTAGTATTTCCCCGTTTTTTGTGCTTCGGCCCCGCACCCGTAAGAAGAGTTACATCAGCTTAGTTTGGGTTATTAGTGGTAATATTGTGACACTCGGGTATAATTTATTAGTTTAGAGTGTTTTTCCGCTTTGTCGCGAGTGAATCGATGATTATTAGCAGTTTTGAAGCCTTATATAGAGTCGCCTCATAGCGGGGATTTGCATTATTGGCAGAGTGTAGAGTGAAAATAAAAGAAGACTAGTGCAATGTAGAGAACGGCCATTTGCTGGTCAGAAGCAGCAAACGAAAACAACGCGCATGGGCGGGTGAAAAGCTTGTACATAATTTTGGGTGCATTCACCACGGGGTGTACAGAGTTTTGTTATGCAGGTTGCATATCTAGCGGGCGGTTTCGCAACGTTAATTTTTGAGCACATTTAATAGCGAGTGCATGAAAATAATTACGAATCAACGTCGAAAATTTTTATTTTTACGAATGAACAAGATAGTGTGATTGAGGAGGCGAACATGGGTGAGATCTATCTGATTTTAACTATATAACAAAAATCTTATTTTCAAATAATACTAAATAGGGTATGTGTCCCTTGACTCAGCCTAATATGCAACAATCGATTACATTTTTTACTATAACTCATAATTTATTTGAGCCGGAAGCGATATTTAACTAGTTATACACTTGCTTAGATATGTTCAATATGCCATTTGGTAGTATGTATCATGAAAAGTTACACAACTCATTTTATAAAGTCAGAAAATTTCGAGGGATATGGATGTAATGTCGGTCTATAAGCGCCAAATTGGGTCTATTCATGGATGCAAGTTCGTCCCATTCGACAGATTTGTTATTAAATGTTGTCTTCGAACGATTTTTTTTTCTGATTTTCTGATTCAATGCGTTTCCAGCTGTATTCGCTCTACCCAACAAACAATTTCATAAATCAAACTATACTAAAACTGCTAAGAAACAGTGAAACAAAGAAGTGATTTTCACATATGATTTAGCGACCATTTGATAATCAAATATTATAATTCACTCTACACAGATTTTGTTCCTTTAGTTTGTGTTAAGATGACCCATATGGAAAACTTTCAATCGAAACTCAGACATTTTTATTGTAAATTTTACCAATAACAACATTTTTACTACGCTTTCCATATATCAGGCCATAGTTGGGAACGTGGAAAAAAATATGTTCCTAACATTGGGTCTATGGTTTTCTTGTTAAATCATTGTTATTTTACCTATGTGACCTTTTAGTTTATAACGTGTGACTATTTTCTGTACATCTTGGCTGTATTATTCGGTTTATAGGTTCAATTTCTGCAAATTAAGATCGTTCAAAGATCGTGTAGATAATCTGTTCAGCTTAACCAGTAAAGTCATATTGTCTAAAAAGTTAAGGAAATCGAAAATTACGCGGAAGTGAGCAACTATTAATTGATTAATAATGTCTCAACTGCTTTGAAATAAATCGGTCATCCTGATAGAAATATAATTTTGTTGATTATCGGCGAATTAATGACATTTTTGGTACATAGGCCGAATGAAGGAGCTAGGCTGACATTACATCCCGTTACCCTACGTCCCTGGTTTGGAAATTTAAAATTTCCAAATCTGGAAGTGTGTTGCAGTGCCCTTATCCAAATGATATCGGTAATGTTTATATGTACTATTGTATGTGAAAGTAACCTCGAAATGGGCGTGACTCTCCAGACATTCTGAAATGGGTTGCTGGATCTGCAGTAGAGCTATTACTTTCCAGCTCTAGCTTCTAGCAAT